>JBAMJV010005194.1:0-40234 GCA_037951105.1 Echinarachnius parma
CCAACACACGGCCCTCCACTTCTTTCTTCTTTTTTCTTTGTGGGGGGGGGGGGGGGGGGGGGGGGGGGGGCAGCAGCCCTCGTCCCACTTCCGATGCCTGTGTAATGGCCCCAAGTATAGTATTACGTGAGTTTATATTCTACTCTTCCCTCGCCCCCCCCGCCCCCCCCCCCCCCCCCAAAAAAAAAAAAAAAAAAAAAAAAAAAAAAAAAGGAAAATGAAAGGGTCAGATGAAGCCAATAAGTATGCTCATACACCCTAGGACATTATCATTCACTTTACCATACAATTGCAAAAATGCGGCATACACAGATCAAACAAACAACAAACATATTTTATACACGTATAGTGCATAAACAGACACACACACACGCATAAACGCACACGCACAAACACGCACACACAAACGCATGAACGCATGAACACACACACACACACACACACACACATGAGCTTCCAAAAGGCACTAAATCCACTATTTTATCTTTGGAGACTGGAAAGCAGGTTTCTTTGACAAACTTTGCACACATGCCTATGACAAAAAAATAGAAGTGGATTTTAGCGCACTTTTGAACTAAGCTCTACTAAACACACGATATGTATATTTCTTTTATGCACATTTATTAATGTAAGTTTGTACAAAGATTATTCTGTTGGTTTCAAATAAAAAGGTGTAACAGTATTATAATAAGAAAATCATGAAGTAAACATATTTGTTTAATCATCAATCCTTTAATATATTAATCAAAAATACATTTTTGTAGAATTATGGGAAATCTCATGACGTAATTTTATCGCTTGCTGAAAACCGCTTCTGAGGGCCTGACAAGCGGTGCGAGTTTTCCGCTCTCAAGCATGCATCCAGGAGATTTTGTATCAGTGTTGACACTTTCTTATCACTTGCCCCTCTCTCTATGATAGCACTGGACCTCGGGGGGGGGGGGGGGGGGGGGGGGCAGGTAAACACAAGCTGGGATTGTTGACAGTAGTGACAAAACTGTCAGAAACTGATAAGAATGTGACCGAGTTGATTACCACGATGGTGGAAATCAAACTAACGACAGAATCACTAATGTCACTCTCTTGAAATATAAGCAAGTACGTACAATTCATAATAATAACAATAATTTGAAGAAAAAAAAACAATAGAAAACATAAGGGGGCATTTTTGGAAAAAACAAAGAAAATACATAAGGCGTGCCCCCGATCATTTTGCGTGCCCCCCCTCCCCCCAATCAGTACGACCACGCTATGCCACTGGCTGATGCTGTAAGATATTGTCTGTCTAATCTGTCCAGACAATATGATATGGCTCTCATGGTCGATTTCCAAATGTTCTCCAGGTGCTGCATCATGGTGACATGCTGGTCCATTTAATATCAATACACTTTACATAATATTGCGCATTATCAGTTGGCTTATACAACGGTGTCCCTTTCAGTTACAGATTTTACTTCAGTCTAGTTTTTCAACATAGTGGAGTGTATTCCTGTTGAAACGAGTACTGCCACCTAGTTGCATAAAATTGTTACAGAATGTGTGTGAAGATTGCATCTCTCTCCTGACACCAAAGTTGTCACTAGTACATGACGTGCTTTTGGTAGTGATGAGCGATGTCATCGGCTCTAAGAACATGCTGATCCCACTGTAGGAATTAATGCAAGAAAGAAACAAACAATCACTAGAAGTTGTGTTTGAAATATCCTTTTACATTTAAAATGTCAAAATAAGTATTACAGTGGGGTAGTTATATTGGGGACTAAGTGTGTGTCCTCCTATAATGAGCTTTTAAAATTTAATGTCAAAATATTTTTATCAAAGTGGGGGTCAAGTCAGGGAGCGCATGTCTCCAAATAATTTGATAAAAACAATGACAAAAAGAGTGCCCCCCCCCCCCCCAAAAAAAAAGAAGAAAGAAAATAATTATTACAATCCCTCCCCACCTATGTAACTGGAATACAAGTTTCAGAGTGAGTGGTTGCACAATCAATTAAATCACTCGTTAAGTCAGACAAGGTGACCAAATCTCTGCGAATAGTACTCTGTACTCCCCCCCCCCCCCCCCCTCACACTTCTCTTTATGAGCATTTGGGTGTAATACAGATCGCCTGTAAGTATTTCAACAACAGAAATGCACCAGAAAATGGAATTAATGAATACTATCATAGAGTCTAACTGGAAATACTTTTTTATCATTCCATTTACATTGATACCTCCAAATTTCATTAATTAAGTTCAACTAAATTTTCTTTGATTTCACTCTACTCATTAAATTTGACAGCAAGTATAAGTTTTAAATTGCTTAAGGAAAAATAGCTTTACTATTAATTTTTCTCAAATCAATAAAATTTCCAAACTAACAAAACTCCTATGTCCTAACAAAAACCCCTAATTATTATTCCTAGCACTAAACCTTTAACAGTATTAAAGCAACAACAGATTTTGGATCAACTGTCACCAGATCAAATGTTTCAGAAAAGATAGTCATACCTTATTAATGTTATTGTCCTTTCTGCTCCACTGAAGCACCGAAGAACTGATCTCATGCTGTCACAAGTTCCATGATCTTGCATCATTAGTCCTGTTTTTATAAGAAAAGAGAAAATAACTAAAATTTAATTATCAAGTGAACTCAATTGAAAGATAATAATGGACATGGTTAACACAACAACATTCTATACCAACAGTATTTTACCAACAAAATTCAATTAATGCAGACATGCAATCAATATACAAATCGTCAACTTCATCAAAATCTGAATTTAAATCATGCCTATAGCACATCTTATTTGTTACACATACAATGTGTATTAATTTTAAATAAATAAAAAAACATACCCGGCAGTAAAGCAGTTATCCCCATGCTCACCAGGGTGTGACAGAACTAAGTGCATCAGTAACCAAGTGGTAATGGCACTAGTAATATTTCTGCTACATCTATATTATTTAAAAAATGAATTACTGGATTATATTTCAAATAATGTGTTAAGAGGCCGAGCACACTAGCCTACCCATTTCCATTAATGTGGAGAATCAATTGTGATTGTACTAGGTGGGCCCTGTGCTATCTGGCTACTATTGGAGGCAATATGACTAGCCAGGTATAGCACATCCTTAAACCATGTTACATTGCTGATGAGAGCTAGCCTAAACATCCATTGTTAAATTCATGGTTACATAAAGCTGGACAATTCAACCACTCCATTCAACCAACTTTGCATATCTCTAAAAATTGCAAGAACAATTACCTTAAAAAGATAAGCCAACACTAGAACCATTGGGGCACCCAGAAACAGACTGCATGGAAGGCCAGAGTCAGACGGAGTAACATGTAGGACTAGTTTACACTGGTTGGGCTAACCCAGGCAAGTACAGCGCTCAGCAGAGCCAGTGTCTTCCTACAGCAAGTAGAAAAAAAAAAAATGTTTAGAAACATTTTAAAAAACGAATTACAATTTTCAAATTTTATGTTGGTATAAAAAGGCAATGTTTTCTCTATGAAATACACCAAAGTCAAAACAACTTGGAACAAAATCAATGGCTTCTCAAAATGGTTCAAAATTTGACTTTCCCACCATTTCATGATCAGAAACAGGAAGAATAACTATTCAGCGGTATCGTTTTGAACATAAATCACGGTACTACTACTAGGCTGAGCTTGGGCTACCCGCCCAAACCCATTGCTGATGTGGGCTAGCCTAAATACAGTTAAGGCGTTAAATCCATGGTTACATACATTTAAAACTTAACAATTCAAGCATCCAATCAACCAACTTTGCCAATTTCTTAAAATTGTACAAACAATTACCATGAAATGATGAGCTAGCACCGAAAGCATAAGGGCACCCAGGGGCCAGGAACAGACTGCAGGGAAGGCCAGAGAGTCCGAAATTAATGGATGGGGTTCAGCATGCAGAGCCAAAGTAAGACGTGTAGAAATATTTGACACTGGTTAGGGAACCGGCCGGCCAGGTACTACATTCAGCAGAGCCAGAGTGGAGAAGCTTGATTCTTGAATCTTTCCAGTGACTTCCTATAGTCTATACCTACATAATAAAGAAAAGGAAAAACAATGTTATGTTTGTATGAAAATGTAATGTTTTCTGTATGAAAATATTAACCATATCCTGACCCACAAGTAGACTGTGTGCAATGCCAATGGACATTCAAAGTAAGACTAGATTTCTGCTGATTTTACGGAACAGTGGCTAAAAGCCATGTAGGGTCAGTAATAATTTTGAGCCCTGTTTATGATAAATTGAAACCCAAAAGTGTTTATGCTTAGGCCAAAGCCAAAAGTAGTCCGACCTAAGGGTAAACATTTTAAATTGAAGAAATGATTTTCTGTCATAAATAATAGGAAAGGCGAGTATCTTCAGTTTCTGGAACTGGGTTCAGCTAAGCATATGGTCTCTCGGATTTGCTGTAACACATTTAAAAATAATGGAATTATGGAATTTTGTAAACATTGTTTTCTTCCAGAATTAAAGAAGTGTGTTGGGATAGCTCATGCATAGGACAATTAATTGTACCACACAAATTTTGCATAATACCGCCCTCTTGCGATGGGATGGAATTCAATCCAGATTAAACATATATTTGTATTTAATGCCATTATTTTCTTTCTTTTGTATACATGTAGGGTATAATTGAATGGGAATATGATAGATACAGTTTCATGTATTTTTGCTTTAAAATGAACTAATTAAATAACTTAAATTCATTTTGTGAGGAAAATACTATATTATTTTAGTGGGATCCCTGCTACATATGCTATGTACAGCAATATTTTCACACTATGTATGCACAATTTTTTTCTTCACATTTTCACTGAATTAAATGAACTTTAAAGGGTGACTAAATTACAAACGCATGTTGACTTTTGTTGATCTGTAATAATGAATACATCACATATCTTTTGACTATTTGATGTACATTTTTGTCATATTTGTTATATTATTTTTTCTAGTACTTTTATTCTACCTGCTAAGCTTCACCGCTAAAAAAAACCCTCCAGAGGCAATTGACTTTTGTGACATCATATAATACCATTCAACCATCAGTCAGCTAGATGAACAAAAGACATTGGTAATTCCCTTCCTATCAACTGAGCACTTGTTCACAATAGTATTGCATGTTTTATAAAATGCCCACTCACCATGAAAAGAAGGGTTTCAATGAAAACATCCAATGCTTATGCAATAAGGTACTTAGTGGGTGAGAACATATCTTTTGTTCATGTTTATCTAGCTAACTGATGGTTGAATGGTATTATGTCACAAAAGTCAATGATGGAGGGTTTTTTTTAGGGGTGGAGCTTAGCAGGTAGAAACAAAAATAATATAAAAAAATATGACAAAAGTGTACATCAAATGTAGTCAAAAGATATGTGATGTATTCATTATTACAGATCAACAAAAGTCAACATGCATTTGTAATTTAGTCACCCTTTAAATCCAAGCAGCAAAACATAAAGAAAGTTGATATCTGATAACATTAATAAATCTTGAAACACAACTAAAAATACAAGGGAAAATGCCTTTTGTTTTGTACATGCTCCGATGGGTGGAATTTGTAATTTTCTTTTTTGTTTATACTGATATAAATATTAATCATAAATTGTAATTGGCCATCAGGTGATATAAAAGTTTAAAATGGCAAAATAATTAACGAGGGATTGAAAATTATTGCAATCTAAAAATTTGACAATGATAGATATCTTCATACTAAAGGGGCATTTGAAAAAATCTAACCCTATTCTATTCTTCTCTTGCCATATGCCAAACAACACGGTAGAAGAGAAATGTGGAAGCTCAAATTAATTTTTGTGGAGTTAGTCACTTTACCTTTAAAGGCATGCCTGTAAAGTGTCTAACTCCACGAAAAAAACTTGGAGCTTCCTCATTTTTCTTCTGCCGTGTTGTTTAGCTTATAGTAAGAGAAGAATAAAATAGGGTTAGATTTTTTTCAAATGTCCCTTTAGTATGAAGATAATTATCATTGAAAATCATTATTTGAAAAGCGTTGTCAACGCTTTTCAAAAAAAGTACAATTGTCCTAGCTGAATACGTCCGGCCAGCGAGCTAGCGTGGGAAACATTCCGCCCGATTGAACTTTGAGCCGAGTGAGCGCAAATTCCATGAATTCTTCACCGTCTGTAAACATGTACGGGTGCGGATATCGTCAACGGATGAATATTACTGCTACAAATGTACGATAGGCCATCAGTATTCGGTGATAAAATATGAACTCGCTTTTTTCACTAGGTAAACAGTGTTCGTTTTTTTCAAACTTTCACAAGTCTTTCAATTGTATTTTACAATGATATTGATGTAGGATTGAAGTCTCAAATGTCTCTTTCGGCAGAATTTTACACTTTACAGGCATGCCTTTAACTAAGAAATATTTGTACAGTACATTGATTCCTAACCTGCATACAGGCATCCATTACGAAGAGTTGATAAGCAAATGATCCCCTTCCCTACAGCAGTTGATCTTGAGCCTACTAAAAAATGGAAAAATATAAAAAATAAATAATAAAAAAATTTAAAAAAACATTAAGCCCCCCCCCCCCCCCCCCCCCATAAAAAAAAAATTTTTAAATCAGTCTAACCTCACCTAAGTTACAAACTCAGTACTCAAACAATATCCAATTGTGACACCACACTAATGCATGATGCATGATGCAAGATATTTCTGCCTACTGTAGATATTCTGTGGATGATTTCAGGAAGTATTCCCCACGGTATGTGCGATGAATTTAGAAGTAAAAGCAAAAGAAAATTGAACAGCTCTTTTGCACACAATCTTACTCTTAGCTCCCAATGGATGCCTTGAAATTGTGGGGCTCGTATGGACATCGCAAAATACTCTTACAATACATTTTAAGAGACTGTCCATCTTTTGCAAGCCAAATTTCAAAAGTTGTGAGGTAAAGAAAATGTAATTTAATAGCATGCCTGAAACAATTAGGGCTTGAAATCTCTTTTCGTGGTGTTATAGACCTAAAGATAGTAAAACGTCACAGCCATTTAATTGTGCATTATACTTGTATAATTTTTTTGTAAAAATAATTAATAATAATAATAATATACACTATTTATATAGCGCCTAATATGATTGATGATCATCTCTAAGCGCTTTACAATGATATTATTACCCCGGTCATAGGATACAATGCAAACCAGCACACATTGTGTGCACCATCTCCACTCCCTGTAACTCCCTACAACTTCATGTAATTGCAATATTTGCAACGACAATGTTCACAGCTAGTGCGCGCTGGTACGGTGTACAAGGAAGGCATGGTAACTACCATACGCAGTGCTCAAAATTAGCATAGGCCCGCTGGCCCGGGGCCACTAAAAATTAGCTTCGGGCCAACAAATTTCATTGATCCTAAATTCTACTGGCCCGATCGGGCAAGCAAATGTAACAGAATTTGTTATGTTTATCCTTGGACCTTGTTTTGGGCCAGCAGGTATAGGTTTCGGGCCACTAGAAGTTGACAAATCTTGTTTTTACTTGCCCGACTGGGCCACAAAGCAAAAATGTTAATTTCTAGCATTGCCATACGTAAACATAATGCGCCACCCTACGACCTTCGAAGTGATATTTCACATAAAATAATTATTTCCTTATCGTAAACATGGATTGTTTTCCTTCATGAACTCACACAGTAGGATGAACAAATAAGTCAAGATTTCATCAGTTACGAATGTTGAATGACTTTCATAACAACCAGGACGGCAAGCCGTGGCGCCGTGCGACAGTCAGTCAACAGTTTAATATCTAACTACTGCTTGTGTAATACTAATAGGTTCCTTGTTTACCCTCTACCGCCACCCATATCATTTGAAAAGCCAAATATACTTGTACTCCCTAAACTAGAAAAAATGGTACCACGTCCACTGTATGCAGAATTTATTAAGCCTTATTTCAATGTAAAATTCAAACTTTTTACTTCCATGGTTCTGGAATGAGCGATTGATGAATGGGGTAGGTACTATTTCGTCGCCCGAACGATATACATACGGGATAAAATTAAGCATTTGGTCATGTCACTTTCATAATCATATATTCAATTTATTGTTAGTTTTAGCAGAACAACGATAGCTAGTATACTATTAAAAAGGAAATTTTCCAAGGATTTCACAGATCCAAGCCAATTAGTTGAAAAGACATCAACAAATCTGAAATTTATCGTGAAACTCGACCCGTTCAAGTGAGTAGTGCGTCGATAGATGCCTGGTTAATGCCTGGTTACGTACGGTAACGTAACGGGGAGCGGCTACCCCGGCCCCGCCGAGCTGCCGGGTGCGCTCCGCAGACAAAGCCGTTGTGCGGGTTCAGTGAGTGCGGGTTCACGGTTGTACAGCCGGTGAACGCATGCCAGAGCAGGGCTACCTTCCGAATGAATAGAGTTGAACTGTATACAAATTATACACATTTACTGTTTGAAAATGTTACTTATCACTCTGAGAACACTCTATTTAATAAAAATACAGAAAATATAGTTTTATCAAAGTTAATTTTACCTTAATTCAAGCATTCAATGCTGGAAGCTCCGTCACTAATAAAGGCGTCATGTCAATGGCTGCGCGCGATGTGCCGTACGCGAGCTGGTGCAAAATTTGGACATTAGGTGCATATATCCTCGAAAAAACGCAGTTAAAATACAAATTCGGGAAAAAATCACAATAATCAGTAAGAAAATACTACTGAGATGCCAGGAAATAAAAATGGCATGACTTTGAACTTTTAGAAACATCAATTTTAAACAACAAATTTAGGGGGCGAGCCGTCCAAGAATTTAGGGGCGAGCCGTCCAAGAATCTCAAAATCGGCAAAAAAAAACAGGGGGCGAAGTGTCCAAAGTGGGGGCGACTTGGTAGGGGGCGACCTGACAGTGGGCGACCCGTCATGGAACCTAGGCAAAGGGAAATACAAAAGGTTCATCTTGTCTCCCATGAATAATAGACCCAGCTACGCCACAATGAAAATATGTTTACATAAACAATAATGTCGAAGGACCGTTTCCTGTGCCATGCCGCCAACAAAGATACACCAAGATCTGTTTCAGGCCCGTTTGTGTCAATGTTTGGAAATATTGAGAGAGTATACAGCATTATATTAATTTTGTAATAATTATAGGCAATACTATTCGGGAAAATCAAATGTAGCAGTGATGATAAGCTTGCAATCAAAAGGAACTCAGAGCAAAGGGGAGAAATAAAAGAGATTGTGAAAGAGAAACACATTCTCGGGAAGGTAAAATGAGTTTTCTAATCTTGAGATAATATGAGTTTCAGTATATAATCCATTGATATATGAATTAGTAGAAAATTAATACTTCTTCCAGTATGTATTCCTCCGATATGCGGAGATCAGCAGCGAACTGCAGGGCAAGTGTAGCATATAGTTACAGCAATTATACATAACGATGACCTATATTGCAAGTTTCCAGTTTATTCAATCAAACATAAACAATATGTACAATGTTATAAAGAGCACTGCACATTATATAATTGATGAGTCCCCTTTTTTCTTTCACATATGTTTCGCCATGGGCGTCGATCACGGGAGGGGGGGGGGGGGGGGGGTGTGGTGGGGAGGGAAGTTCCCCCTCCTCCCACCCCCAATATTTGGGATTAAAATAAAGGGACATTGCCCCTATTATTCTGTATGTGAAAGTTGATACAATTTACACTACATCTTGAGAGTGCTAATCTGCCCAATCCAAAATATTCCGGGGGCTATGCACCCTGGACCCCCGTTATTATAGTAATTAGACCCGGTCCCCTGTACCCGTATAATAGTTGTAATCAGGAGCCCTCGCTATGCCAACTAAAATGTATCTTACTACATGTATATATCCATCTATTTAATAGCTTAATATATTTCCTTTTTAAAATCTGGACAACATCTTTAGTTCTGTACATCAAACATCCAAAAGCTTCCGGGGGCTTCGCCCCCTGGACCCCCAATATATTCATTTGATCCGGTCCCCTGTACACGTGCGAAGTGTTTATTCATGAACTCTCGCTATACCCACTCAAATTTGGATAACTATATATCTGACTAGCATGACAAGCATGACAAGCAAAATGAAAATTAAGGTTGAAGTGACATCTAAGGGAGAACATTATATTTACTATATTATTTTACCCCCAAATTAATAATGATATAGAAATAGCAGTTCTTTGTAATTTAGTATTGCGTTTGTGGGTAGATGGGAAACTGAGCAAGCATAGCCGGGAAAGGTTATATGAAAGAGAGTATTCAATGGTCGGGAAACGGAAAGTGTGTGGTGATTTGAAGGAGAAAAAAAGTAAAATTACAATACAATGTAATCTCAATTTAAAAAACAATATTCGTACATATACATGTATAGCCTATTTATGCTATTTAAGAGTTGTTTTAACATGAACACGTATATATCAAGACTTTTCAAGCCCTTACAAGAAATGAAGATTACTCCCCCACTTGGCGTATTTGGTGGGTTGGGGGGGGGGGGGGGGGGGCGACTGCAGTCCCCATTTTCAAGTATATTTTCAGAAATTGAGCTACTAGAGATGTTCAGCTTGGTTCCCAAAACCGCAAAAATACTGCTGAAAACTGCTATACAGATTAAGAAAAGCCATGCTGGTCTCGTTTGTTATGTCATTTTGGTTGACAATGGCTGAATTTAAGGGTAGAATACTGCCAAAATCTTCATTCTTTCGGGGCTCTCCCATTTATCCCACATTTTCAAGTATATTTTCGGAAATTGAGCTACTATAGATAAGTTTAGCTAATTATTGGTTCACAAAAGTTACCTATATAATTATACGGGTTATAGGAAAAGCCATGTTGTTTTCGTTTTTTTATGTGTCATTATGTTGGTTGACAATGGCTGAATTTAAAGGGGTAGTTCAGTTTTGGTATAGAAGGCGCTTCAAGAAATAATTTTGTTTATGAGGTAATGAAAAACTGAGTGTAACATTTGGAAGAGCATACAATTTGAATGACAGAATCAACTTTTTTTTGTGATCAAAATCGGTTCAGAGACGGCTGAAATATCCATAAATATAACCACTTGTAAATAGTGTGGGGCCCATAATAATTCGATAATTTTGAACCAGCCGTTGAAAAAAGAAAAAAAAAAGCCTACACTTTTCAACAATTTACAAAAGAGGTTTTTAAATAGCTGTTGATGATCTCTCTATTTAATCACTATTTTAACTAAACATATCATGCACGATTTTTGTTAAATGTTTGAAACCAATGTGTTTTTAGCAAACAGCCCTTTGTGTTTTAACGGCTATTTTTTTAATGATAACAGGCTTTTTACTTAGTTGTTTGTAATTTGTTTAAATACCTTTTGAGCTTGGTAGAGTTATTACTATTTGTTTGTATACATGTATAGTGTGTAATGTTATGGTGCAGGTTTTGGTTACTAAAATTCAGTTTGACCAAAACTGTACTATCCCCGAGACCACATACAATGGCCCTATTAAAGGGATAGTTGAATTCTGGTAAAGAGATATACCGTTTTGGTCAAACTTAATTTTAGTAAGCAAAACCTGCACTATTACATTACAAACTAATAGTTATAACTCCACCATGCTCGAAACGAATACAAAATTACCAATGACTAAGTAAAAAGCCTGCTATCATTTAAAAAGAGCCATTAAAACTCAAGAGGGCGCTCTCAGTGAACACTCATCGGTTTCAGCCATTTGAAATAAAATATTGTGCATTTAATGTTTTGTTGAAACAGTGATTAGAAAGAGAGATAATCAACAACTATCTAAAAACCTCTTTTGTAAATTTTTGAAAAGAGGAAGCCTTAAAAAAAAAAAAATTAACGACTGGTTCAAAATTGGTGAATATTTGTGGGCCCCACATTTATTACTCAGGGGTGTCGATCCTGGGGGGGCAGAGGGGGCGGTCGCCCCCCCAATGCAAATATTGGGGGGGGGCGAACATATCATTTCGCCCCCCCCCCCCCAATAATTCCGAAAATGAGGAAGAAAAAAATCGGGTGATATAATGCCAAAGAGGGGAAAGACACATTTATCAATAATTAATCTTCAAAATAGCCGTTTTTTAGTTTGAAAAGGACTGTAAATCTCTTTTTTGACGCGCGCTTCGCGCGCATACAGTTTTTCATATTGCAAGTTTCATTTGGGTTGCGGGAACTCACCTTTTGAAATTTGTTGGGCAGCGTAATTTCTCAAACGCACACCTCAAACGAAGTTTATTAAACCCTCATCTATAGATAGCACACCGTCACAGAAAATAAAATAATCTCGGTACATATGCGCTGATGAACGCAAATCAAATTGGAATATCATGTCCCCCCACATTTGAAAAAAGAGCAGATTGTCCCCCTCCCTTTGTCATTATGTATGTTTGGTTCCATACCTATATACTTCATATTACGTGAAATTTTTGTCTCAGGTGTGCACCAAATCGCACAATTTCACGCCCAAAAATACAAAAGCTCCCTACTGTGGGAGGGGGACACCCCCTCTCACATCCTCCCCGCTCGGTCGCTTCGCTTCCTCGCAATGTCTCCCCTACACTTTTGAGAAATTGTTGACGTCCTTGCTTAGTTTCATGGGAGCCCAATGCCCTAGAATATATCGATGGCTCTATAGTATACATGATCACGTGGATCCATCTCATGCAAGGCTCAGTCTTTTCCTCGCTATGCCCTTTGAAAATACGTTATGAGTAGGTTCACTATTTTATACAATTTTAACACCCATGCTAGGAGCAAATGTCTGAAATCTAAAAGCTTCCGGGGGCTCCGCCCCCTGGACCCCCATTATTGTCCCCAAATGTGGGTGCCCCCCAAAGTCAGGTCTTCGAGCCATCAAGACACTTTCAATGAGCGCATAATAAAACTTCCGGGCATGCCAATGTGTGGCTTTTAGCTCTCTCAGTGGTCACTCTGGAAATTTTTTCAAATTTCGCCCCCCCCAATCTCAAAAACGGATCGACACCCCTGTTTATTACAAACGGTTATGTTTATGGATATTTCAGCCATTTCTGACCGATTTAGATAAAATAAAGTTTATTCTGTCATTAAAATTGTATGCTCTTTCGAATTTGACACTCAGTTTTTCATTATCTCACACAAATTATTTTCTATACCAAAACTCAACTATCCCTTTAAAGTCAAACCGTGCACCAGAATTTTTGTTTCAACAATTTCTTATAAAAAATAACAGAGTCAATATAAAGTAATGCAAAGAGCGTCACAAAAATACAAAACGCATGCCGCCCTCAACGTTAGATGTTTGGTCATGAAATTTGTATACAAAAATTCATTCGAGGAACATGCGCGTCCTGAGATGTTCCGTGTGTATTTTCCAGAGGATTGAAATGCATTCTGTCGGTGATTTTCGGACTTATTTTCACCCAGATGTCAGCGTCAAATATTGAATCATATATCACCAAATGTATCATTCCAGCAAGTTGTATTTTCCGTGGAACTTTACGTCGTTTGGCGTATTAATTGCGACCTTTAAAACTAGCAGCCGCTAGTGGACTTCGATCCCCACCCACTCCGGCGGAAAGTTAGGGCAGGACTGGTCCGCTAGGCAAGGGGCTAGCTTCCCGCAGAGCTGGCGATTGACTTGGCTCGCTCGCTCGTATTAATTTTGGATAACAAAAGACTTCCTTTTGAGAACCGCGTGGAACATTACTGTGGATATTCTGAAGAAGTCAATTAATTGCCTGAATTGTAGAGGAGATAACATTTCACCATGGAAGGCAGTGAGCGAGATTGCAGTGTTCTTGGAGGCTTATTCCAGAGCGTTATCAACGATATGAAGGTAAACAAAAATAATCCCTTTCTTCTGAGCTGAGCCTGGCCTGCCTTCAACTTTCAAGTTCTATTTTACTAGAACTAGTTTAGTCTTAGCCTAAAGTTAGGAGACTAAGTCTATTATTTTGAAGTAGGGAATGGGGCTTGTTTTGATGAAATCATGATGACATGAGCTAGTATATGGTATCGTGTCCTATTACCGGATACTTTTAGTTTGACAGCATAAAAACAAACATTAGATGCATAAAATCAAAGTGGAAATTATACGAGCAGTTGCACAAACTCATAAAGAACACATCTGATGTAAAATATCTTCAAGAATTTACCTATTTTTCTCCAAATCAACTTTCTTGTAAACCCTTCCAAAAAAGAAGACTCTTCGCTGCCACTGGTGCACGGCAAAACGTTTCTGTTACATGTAAGTGTTAGTGCATGCAGAGTCCTCTCACCTCTCTGGTGCATGCTCAGATGATGTTGCGATGCATTTGGAAATCATGGCAGCCTCCCACCACTGCAGGCATGGTCAGTCAAAACAAAAGATAGTAGTCTAAAAAAAAAATAAAAAATCAATGATTAGTGATACCAAGAAGAGGATATTAATAGCAATAGGACCCTGTTGCAGAAACTAGAGATGCAAACGATTTAAACTCGCAATTCAAAGTGATCTATTAACTTTGTGAAAATTCAACCAAAATCACTTGGAGCTTTCACACATCTCTTTAGTTCTCTTGACTCTTGTACCTTGTTGTTTGGCTTATATGGTAATAGAAGATTGAAATGGGTTTTGATTTTTCAAATGTCTCCCTAATTATATAGAGATATTTAAGAATCTTGAATTTTAAACCGTCTATAGATGCTTTTGACACTACTCAGCATATCCAAATTTTGATATTAAATCCACCATAGTTAAATTAGTAGGCTCCTATCTGAATTTGGATACTTCACACAAATAATTGGGATAAAATCAAACATTCATTTACAGTAGTCTTTTTCACTAGGTAAACATTTTTCCTTTGGCTTGTCTACAGCTGTTTACAAATCTTACAAAATCTCACATCATTCTCAAGAACATTCCAGTGATGTATTGAAGTCTCAAATATAAATTGAGGAAAATAAGTCACTTTAACTGCAAGTCATAAAATATGGATGTTTGAAATTTGAACCAATCAGATGTGCACAGTATAAAGTCATTTGATCTGACTTGCAATTAAAATATAATTGCAACTTTACTTACTTACTTTAATACTTACTTGTACTGTAGATTAGCCCTCTTTTCCTATTGGAAGGGTCAATTGCAACTATTTCTGAAACGGAGCCCAGAAGTCGCAGAAATTGTGCACTTACTGATTCAGTATTTACTTAACAAAATAAGCAAAAATACCATTGTTTGGCTTCCCTTTAACTTTACTATCAACATTTATAATTCATGCCTGTAGACCTACACTGTAAGTCATTTAAATACATCCACTTGCCTGATTGTCCAGGGCGAGATTTTGACAGAATATTAGTTTAGAAAACTTGATATGAACTTCCCAGATTCTGGCGATCAAAAGATGCAAAATAATTCCAAGTAACCATACATTTGTGCAAGTGATATTCTGCTATCTTGTTCTGAATAGACATATTTGCCCACATATTAGATTACTGAATACTTGCTGAAACTAGTACTTAAATGTTAATCCCTTGAAGTTCACATTATTGATACAAATAAGAGTCGAACACTTAAGTTCGCTGGTGGCTTCTTTTCATGCATGCATGTTAGCTCATGGACCATCCAATTAGCGCTCTGAGAATAATTATACAGAGAACTCTAAAATGACTTGGAAGCTCTATTAACGATTTTTGCGACAAATATGTTCTTTCCTGAATACATATGTTAGATGTTGCTTGTAAATATACAAATAAATGTAGAATGTTTTCGCATTTAAAGAAACCATGAAAACAATAACAAAACCCAAATTGAATTATGAAAAACAAAATGTTCTCAGCACAAAATTTAATAGTGTAATTTGTTTAAAGAACATTTTATGATTACTCTGCCTTGAGGCAGCAATTAATTAAGGACAAATTATAAGTCATAATGCACAGTAATCAACACTTTGTGTGTATGAGTATGCCTTTTTATTATGTGAAGGAATTCAGTCAATTCACCCTTCCTGGACACACTCATCCTTTATTACACAAACATGTGGCTCCCCATTGTCACTTGGGAGGGTGTAGTGGAAACAGCTGACTTGGTCCTAATAAAGACATCTATTGTGTGGCCAACCCAAACAATAAGTGAATCCCACTCTTGCCATACAATAGGCTCCAACCCCTCAGGTACATTGCATGTAGTTTTTGTTGTTTGGGGGGCATTTCAGTACACCTACACACTGTACATTGTTAGGTTGCTTTGTATTTTCGCCTGACTGGGTTTTGCCAAAGTTTCTAGTTCTGTGGGTGCGATTTATTGTGATTGGAAGGAAACTGCAAACTTCTGCAGCTTCTAGTTCTATAGAGATTAGGAGCTGCCCGTTTGTTATTGCATTTCCATAAAAGTTTATTTAATAGAAAATGGACAGTTAAGTGGACTATAAGTATACAGAAGGTAGCTGGTTGGATTTCAGTTTGTGCGTAAAGACATTGATGATAACAAAGTAGAAATTATGTTTCATACAATGTATGTAATTTACATCATGGTACAATGATTGGAAAGATATTATAGCAAACTTCTGCAGAGATACATACTGTACATAGAGCTTTTTATAGCACAGTTCTGTTTACTGTACGTTGTTTCCCATTGGGTAGCATAAAATTAAAAAAAATTAACATTTATATAGTGTTTATTAACAAAGGGGGAGTTATTTTTGTACATGTGTATAGTTTATGTTTTGAAGCATGTACAATATGGAGGAAGATTCAAGAAGAAATGTTCAAAGACAAACAAGCTGGAACTAAAGTCATCTCTGAAATAAATTGCAATTCAGAGTTGAAACATGCATTGAGTGTTTTTTATTATTAAACTGATCAATGCAAAATGATTGTCCCATTTATGCCATAGTTTGCAGATGAAGTCAGTGTGAATACAAACTGCATTCTGACTAAATATTTTGTTACTTCATGTCACTAATTCTATGACGAGAGAGTTAATGAGTCAGTACAAATTAAAGTGTCATAGTTTGGACATGTACACATTTGAGGCTGCTCTTACAATGAGAGACGTGCCGAAAAATGAATGTCGGAGGAAAATTTGATTAAACATATATTGACAAGGTTCAGTAATCAGTGCATTCACCGTGTACACGTATTTAGTTGGGTTCAGTAGAAGTTCAATGCCATGGAATAATATGATTAAAAGTAATTGTACATGCACAGTAACTGCAATTACAAAATGGAATGCTTTTTGCCAGCATTTTGCAATCGATCTTCGGAGTTGAAATTGGGGGGGGGGAATAACTAAATGTGTATACGTGTAACAGTGTATATTTGCAATAAAAAATAGATTACTTTTGCCTGCATTTTGCTATAAATTTAAGTTGAAATTGAAGTAAAATATGTGACGCTTACAAACCTGTGTACATAATTAATTAGATAACAAAATTTAATTGAAAATTACAGGCTAAATGGTAGAAAAAAATGTAACGTTAATGTAACGAGATGAATTTTGCTGTCTTAATTGTGCTTGATCCGTGAACTGGGTTCATTTTACATTTGATGTGCAGTCAGTATTTAATTCAGCCTTGTTGAAAGTCAGTGCATGAAAACATAGGGACATACTCACATACATACTGTGAATACACTGCACAAACACAATTTGAGAAATGGATATTGATTTCATATTCGGCAGCATCTGTGCAGAAAAATATGTACAATTGCACCACTGCACGACTATTTGGAGTCACATTGTCTGCCTCACAATGTACATGTACAGTGCTTGGGTGTGTGTGTGTATATTGTGTCAAATATGTTCATAGTTCGGTGTAAATGAGAATAGGCCATTATATTGTTTTACATAATTATGTTCAAATACATTTAGGTACCTACATTTTCACCCCAAAACTTTTTTAATTACATACAAAAAAGGTGTAAGTAATGACTGAAAATATCCCATTTCAGTAGTGTGTTGATGACATCATAGTAGGCCGTTTTCGGCTTTTCGCCCAGCGTCGTACGCAGCTTTCACCGACACAGGAACGATCTATTGGTACGTCCGCCGCGCTAAAACAACTCTGGTTCACAAGCCATTTCGCAATATTCGGTCAACGTACGACGTACGACGTAGACTCGGATCGTTGAACAGCTATATGTAGCAGCACACTACACGTGCGAGCGCTGATGATGAACGTTTGACCTCGCTACGAGCAGCGAGTGCCGCTGATTGGCTGTTTGCCTGATCGGGCGGTCTCATAGCACGGACGCAGAAATGACCAAAGACGGTCGGTGATAACAGTCCAAGAACGCAGGGACCGCTGTTACTACAGGAAATTGGCGATTTTGCACACGACACACCAATTTCTACGGCCGCGTTGCGCTTGCGAAAAGCCCGTAGTATCCAGATGTATACAGACTATTTTATTGGATGGAGCTGCATAGATAATTTCAACAGATGATCATGTATAAATGAGATGCAATTTTTAAAACTGTACCTGGTAAAATTGTGAATAACCGGTACACAGATGGTACATGACATCCATTGATTTGGCCAGATTGAAGGGATGTGTAATTCTGTAATCTGTTTTGAAGTAAATTTGCCATGATTTCTAATCTACTTATCTATTGGTCAATTCTGTGCCTTAAAATTATGCAGGATTGTATAAAAAGATCATTATAATCTAGCCTAAATACTGAAAAAACAGAGGTCAAGGTAAAAAATGTACTGTACAGTTCGTAGGACATCTGCAAATGATTTACAGTATAGAGAATGAGAAAGAGAGAGGAAGGGAGACAGAACCTCGTATAATACTGTAGGGTAGATAGGTTAGGTAATTCTGAATGGAAAAAGACAATTTTTTATCAGACTACAGTCATTTGTATGCAGCCTTGGGTTCATCACAAAATCAAAGGCTCGGCTACTGGGTGTATTATAATTTGTGAATGAGTTGTGGCGTCGGCAAAGTGTGCATGCTTCAATTCAGCTGATCAAATAACAATATTCCAAAGTCTCTCTTCTTTTTGCTGCACAGTTTGGGGCATTCGCTGGACAAAAGCTTGTTTTTATTTGACTATTTCTGTCCCCATAGACTTATTGATGCAATTGGATGGACGCAGTACAAACATACTTATAGAATGGAGGCATGCACGATTGATCATTTGTAGCAAATGAGGTTTAAATCTAGGTGAAACTGAAAGCACACAATCTCAGATTTTTTATTTAAAAAGCAGATTATATTGATCAATGTCTCAATTTTTATGCCTCCGCCAACGAAGTGGCCGGAGGCATTATGTTTTCGGGTTGTCCGTCCGTCCGTCCGTCCGTCCGTCCGTCCGTCCGTCCGTCCGTCCCGTTTTCGTTCTCGCGATATCTCAAGAACCGGTGGACGGATCGATTTCAAACTTGGTGTGAGTGTACATATTGGGGTGACAATGATCTGATTAGATTTTAGGGGTCATGAGGTCAAAGGTCAAGGTCACAGGACTCAATATATATGCAAAAATGCCTCGTTCTCGCGATATCTCAAGAACCGGTTAACGGATCAAATTCAAACTTGGTATGAGTGTACATATTGGGGTGACAATGATCTGATTAGATTTTAGGGGTCATGCGGTCAAAGGTCAAGGTCACAGGATATGCAAAAATGCCTCGTTCTCGCGATATCTCAAGAACCGGTTGACGGATCAATTTCAAACTTGGTTTGAGTGTAAAATTTGAGGTGGCAATGATCCGATTCGATTTTGGGGTTCATGAGTTCAAAGGTCAAGGTCACAGGACTCAATATATGTGTAAAAATGCCTCGTTCTTGCGATATCTCAAGAACCGGTTAACGGATCAATTTCAAACTTGGTATGAGTGTACATATCGGGGTAACAATGATCTGATTAGATTTGGGGTTCATGAGGTCAAAGGTCAAGGTCACAGGACTCCATATATATGCGAAAATGGCTTGTAATTGCAAAATTTCAAGAACTGAATGTCAGATTTCAATCAAACTAGGTACCTGAATGTATCATAAAGAGTCAACGTAGCCATAAAATGTTGGGGTCATGAGGTTGAGGTCAAGGTCACGGGACTCATTATACATGCAAAAAAGCTTGTAATGCCAAAATCTCAAGAACTAAATGTCAGATTTCAATCAAAGTTGGTACCTGAATGTTTTTTAGGGAGCCATCAAAGATTGGGGTCATATGGTCATGGTCACAGGACTCAAAATATATGAGAAAATATTTTTACAAATTAAATCAGTGCATGTTAATTTGGGCTTGATATTAAAATCGCGTGATAGCGGAGGCATAATTTTCGATTGCGCGCAATCGAAGATCCATCTAGTTGAAAAGTAAAATGATTTAAGAGATAAGATAATAGCTTTCAAATGTGCTTTTAATTGGAGTGAAGGATTATGTCCAGCTCGTTTTGTAAAATGTTATTCAACACCAAAGTGTAGTCAATTAGTTTGTACATGTCGGTACAGTAGTCAACTGTGCTTTTATGGGGTAACATTGAAAGGGGTTCACCTGTTAAAGAGATAGATTTAATAATTTGACCTAACTTTTTCTATGTTTCTTAGGGAAATTTTCACCATTTAAACTGGGTATACCTTATATGGTTCTTATATAAGCCTACCCAATTTAAGTACCGTATCATTATATGTATGAGATAGACAGGGCAAAGAGGTCAGCTTCTTCTTCTTGGTTGAATTTAGGAAGCAAATTAAGTCCACCATTTTAGGTGATGCATGTTAAAATTTACAAGAACATTCTTAAAAATACACAATCTACATGTAAACCTACCTGTAGGGGAGAGGGATTACATACAGTACGTACAGAAGCATTGGCTATCTAATACTATCAAACCGCGTTGCTTACGTATGACGGATGAAACCTGACTTGCTGCATCGTGGTGTATGGGAATGCAAGGGATTATCATTGAAAGTGAGCGTGTGCGTTTGTGAGTGTGTGTGTGTGTGTTTGTGATTGTACTACTGTATACGTGTGAGTATGTATAGAGAATATGTTTGTGTATATTTGTATACATGTTTGTTTGTGTGTTATAGTGTGTATATGTTTGTGTGTGTGTGTGTATATGTTTGTGTGTGTGTGGGAGAAACACAGAGAGATAGAGAGAAAGTATGTGTGTGCATACACATGTGTGCATACCTATACACATGTGTGCGCATGCCTATGTTGCCTTGTTGGTGTGTTTGTGTGAGAGAGGGAAGAAGGGAGAGAGTCTGTGTGTGCAAATTTGTGTGCACACGTGTGTGTGTGTGTGTGTGTGTGTGTGTGTGTGTGTGTGTGTGTGTGTGTGTGTGCGTGTGTGTGTGTGTGCGTGTCATGTGTGTATACCATACACGTGTGTTTGTGTGTGAACACATACATTGTATGTGTGTGTGTGTGTGTGTCCTCATGTTATCCCATGTTATTGGGATGAGCACACCCTGATGCATGGATGCCTAAAATGCTAATTACTATCTTTATTTGTGTGGGAATGAACATCTTGAACCTGGGCAGCCGATCTAGAGCCATCTCTTTTCCTTCACCTTGCCCTTCTGTGTTATTGCGTAGAAAATTAAAACATGGCACCTAAATTAAAATTCAAAGATTAACTTTGAATATTATACAATTAACTTTAAACATTGTGCATTCTGTTTAAAGTGTTTAATTAAATTACTTTCTTATGTATACTTACGGCTAGAAAATTATCAATCAATATTTTGTTGTTTTGCCTTTAGCAGAATGTATTCATAAATCATGATGCTATTACATGAATTCAATAATTGGAATGGATTTGTTGTGAGTCATGTATTTTTTATGAATAATTGAGTGTGATTATTTAATGTAAATTATTTGAATGTTACATTGTAGGTATACAATGAACATGTGCAATGTACAATGTACATGTTGGTGGTAAGTTATGAATCCCTGTAAATTAAAACAATATGATTTGATAATTATAGAGAGGGGACACTGAAAATGTTAGGCTGTGAACATCTACATGTAAATCCACTCAGGTATAATATGCATTCATCATGTACACTGTAAAATTATCTCATATTTACAGTTCTCAATTTGCAAATTATCTCATATCTACACTGTAGATTGCATTATTCTTTAAAATCTATTTGAGAAAGCAAATTGAAAGCCTGAATCAATCTCAGTTCAGCAATGATGTACATTCATTTAGCCAGATAAGTAGTGGGAATTAATGTATACGTAACATTGTCAACTCATTGCTATTTCATCTAAAATTATGAGTTTTATAGTTTATATTTTTTATGTATCCTGTATTAATGTTGTGTCAATTTGTTTATTTTTCATTTCCACAGTCAAATGCACCCTTGTGGGAGGATTTTAACACCAAGGCTGGCAAGCTGCACACACAACTAAGGTAACTTACTAATACTAACTTAGCATTTATAAATCTTCTTTTTGAAGAACCATTTCTGACTGGATAAAGCAAAATCCTGCACTTGTCTGTAAAAATCAAAATGTTCTGAAAGATTGGTCAATAATTGGCAGGTTTGTTTCAATTTTACAAAGTCTTTTACACACATTATGGGAACTTAAAATGCCAATTTCTTCAAAATATGAATTACCATCAAGTGCAGGGTTTTGCAGTATCCAGTCACATTTTATCTCCTTATTCCACTGTCTTATTAATTTTCACCCCATCTGGAAAAACATTGTTTGCTAATAACTAACAATAATAGAGATTAAGTAGATTAGAAGAGAGGTTGCTGGTTCCACTCACAGCTATTTCGAAAATATTTCCTTCACTCTGTGACATTTGAATGGTTGTAATTTTCTCTTTTATTGACCGATTTTGCTCAAATTGTTCGTCCCATACAAGCAATTTCACTGCAAGCAAGTTATTTCTAGGATGGAATTCCCCTCTAAACTGTTTTTTGTTTGGGTGATTCTAAAAATAAGTCTGAGAATTTCAAATGTTCCACATTATTTGGTTATATATATTTGTGGCAGGATTTTTACAAACATAATGACAAGGGATAATAATTGTGTTGTGTCAGAATGTGACAGGCATGTGTTGCACATGTTGTTATTTCTATACAAACCTTTAGGATATTACTAAGCTTAGGGGAAGCACATGTGTTGTCTAGTCCGACTGGTTCATCTACCTCGTCTCACTCTCATGTGACTTCTGTTCCCTTTTTTCTCTAGCTAATTCCACCGAGAGAAAAAAAAGGTGTTTACAAAAATGTATTTTCATGATGTAAAACAATTTACCATTCATGTGGAACTTAAATCATCCCCTTGTTGTTTTGTTTTAACCCAGTTGAATCTTATTATTTGACCGCTGAACTTATACTTATTTTTCCTGGGAGGTATTACATGTACAGCTAGCTGTAATACCACAGCTCCTGTCCATTACAAATTACAGTCTCACCTTCCACTTCAGCAAAGCCACACAGAGTAAGATGTACAAGTCCTTGTAACCAGGGTCAAATAATTAAGGGGATGGGGGGCATGACCCCCCCCCCCCCCCCCCCCCCCCCCCCCCGAAAGTCAAACCTGTGAATAGTGACCACCTATTGTCCTAAGGGAAACAAGGCAAATGATCTCAATTGACATCATGTAACATTGTGTGTGTTCTATGCAGGGAATAACATTTGGTAGCCATTATAGGCAGATTAGTTGCCATTGAAAGGTTACAAGTTTGACTGTATTTGTGTTAAAGGGATAGTTGAGTTCTGGTAAGGAGAGTACAGTTTTAGTGAAACTGAATTTTAGTAACTAAAACCTGCATCATTACATTACAAACTAATAGTTATAACTAGAAAGGAACACAAAATTACAAATGACGTAGTAAAGATCATGTTATCATTCAAAAAGAGCCGTTAAAACGTAAGAGGGCGCTCTCTAAACACTCATCGGCTTCAACCATTTTGAATAAAATATTGTGCATGTGATGCTTTGTTGAAATAGTGATTAGATAGAGAAATAACCAACAACTATTTAAATACCTATTTTGTAACTTTTTGAAAAGAGGAAGCATTTTTTTGAATTTTTAACGGCTGGTTCAAAATTCTCTAATAAACCCGGGGCCCCGGGTTTATTACAAATTGTTATATTTATGGATATTTCAGCCGTTTCTGAACCGATTTTGATCAAACAAAGATGATTTTATTGTTTAAATATTATGCTCTTTCAAATTTTACACTCAGTTTTTCATTACCTCACAAACCAATTAAGTAGTATAGTGCCCTCTCTACCAAAACTCAACTTTCCCTTTAATCTATAGTGGTGAAGGGGTCAGTAGGGGAGAGGACGAGAATCTCCCAATTGGGAGGACAGAGGAGGGGGCATTATGATCCCCCTTCCATCCCCCTTCCTAGCTACACTGGTCCAATGCCATGTGTAAACCACAATTGAATAATTGAGAATGTGTTTGCAATTACTTCCAGGCAGATGCAGGCCAATTACAGCCACGCAGCTGACAGTAAATTCACCCATTTTCTGTTGATTTTTCCCACCTCTAATGAAAACAATATTACATTGTAGACTAGTGCAGGTTCTATCCTGGGACTGGGTAGCATGTACTGGCATTCGACTCTGTGAACGCAAATTTGGGGGGAGAACAAAGAAATTCCAAAACCACATAAACCCCAAAGATATGAAATTATCATAATTTTCAAAATTTCAGTTTCAATTCCACTAACCAAAATGAAGCAATAAATGTCATTAAAAAATTATATTCACCAATCCTCTCCATATTTGCTTTTTTCCTTTTGGTCACAAAGTTCGTAATTTGCTCATCAGTTAATCTAATTTCCTCATTTCAGTAAAACATTAAGCCGCAAATGCTGCATTAGTGTAATACAAGTTTTGCAAAATGGAAGCTTTAGATTAGATTAGAATTAAGAAAATGTACTGGGTAAACATAAAAACAAATAGAAATGAGCAGACACAGAACAAACGTTCATTAGTTCATCGCGTTTGCATGATTATTTCTGCGGATGAGACATCACAGTCTGTGGCTTCGCTGACATCGGCAGCCCGGATTGGTTACATTTGCCTCGCTTGAACGATTTATTTCTTTTAATTTCTACCCTCCCCGCCCGCTCCTGCTTTAATCCTTCCGTGTGGCCAATCTTTCATAATAAAAGAAAATTTTTTTGTTTCCATTTTTGTATTATCCGATGACTCATCTTCACTGCCAAGCCTTTGTGATTTATGACTTGTTTATTTTATGCTTGGAATATGAGTGGATGCACTTGGGCGGGACATTTTCTTTCTTTCTACATTTTTTTTTTTTTTTTTTTTTTGGGGGGGGGGGGGGGGGGGGGAGGATAATAAAGCTCTATAAGATGAGACAACGTGCATGCATGTACACAATATCTGTTAGCATGGGGATCCTCCCTGGTCGTAAAATATCAGACAGCGTAATTTGACAAATTGCTCAGACTGTGACAGACTATACAGTGTATTGTGAGTGATTGTGAGGAAATGTGTGCTGTGTTACACATTATACAACATGCTTGCCTACATACATGTACATACTTCCCATATGCTACGCTATTTTTGTCCCACTTAAGTGCCTCCCATACATCCCTTAAATGCAGATAAATTTCTTAATTGGGGATTTTTTTATTTTTATTTGTTTTTGTTTTTGAGTCATTGATTAGATCTTACAAAATTTAATTAAATTTCCTAATTTAATAAAATTGTCAAAGAAAACTTAAAACTACCCTGGTTGGTATATCTATGTGTTTGTGATCAATGGGAAAAATCACAGGGAAATTTACCCCCTGAAATACCCCAAAAGAGTTCAGGACTGGTCCTGAAAATATCTTGGCTGAAATCTATGGAAAATACATGTTAATATACCAAATATACAAAAATAAAACTTACCTCAATGGGTTTATAGTGAGTTAAATGCAAACACTAATTAAAGTGCTATTTTGATGTAGGCTAACTTAATTTCCCCCCTGCTGTATGTACATTGTACATACGTGTATGTAGTATGACAGATGTGTCTTTTAATCAAGGTTGGTAGAAGACTAAAATGGGGAGGGAGGGGTTATGTTTTTTATTTATGAATCAGATGACTCAGATATGATATTAGACAGCAAACCTTGTTCTTTTTGCTTTAGCAGAAATTCAGTTCAAGTCCCGGTCAAACAGGGATTCCCTAAATCCCCATTGACTCGTCTGTCTGTCACGGTCCTGTGTGTAAAGCAAATTAAACGTCCACCCATTAGATGTTTTGATTAAAAAGGTACAATGTACAATATCCATTTTGCACAGACTCCAGCCCTCAATTGGTTTTAAGTACTTCTTCATGTACCTGAAATAGCTTCTGTTCACAATGACTCAATTAATGCACAAAATGTGATGAAGCTACACCCTGTCAGTAAAGACCACTGAAGAGAGACACGTTTGACTGACATATCACCAAAACATGCAATCATAATAAGTTTGCTCTGCCTTTTTTTCCTACTTCTTCTGGGTATTGTCATGTTTTAAAATTACATACCTATATTCTATAAAAAAAGACCTGTAGGCTGTACCAAATAATGGCGAGCATTTCCAATCAGATAAAGTACCTCCCAAGGATATTGTGGGTGCTGTGCTCATAATGTGATTGCAGATGTAATGTACACATGTATTGAGCTCTATAATTTCAAATGAAACATTCTTGTTGACATAATGCAATGGGAATGTTGTTTTTAGCTCATCCCGCCCGAAGGGCCCGATGAGCTTATGCCATGGCATGGCGTGGCGTCTGTCGTCCGTCCGTCCTTCCGTCCGTCCGTCCTTCCGTCCGTCCGTCCACAGTTTTCAAAATGCTTCTTCTTCGTTATTTTTCAACCGATTTTGATTCTGATTGTTTCATAAGATAGGGCTAGGAGGGGGATTTAAAACTTCTACACAGAATCGTGAAATTCATTATCTATGGTAATTTATGCGAATTTATTCAAAATCACAAAAAATGCTTCTCCTTCATTTCTCGAGTCGGTTTGGTCGATCACACCGGTTACCGACCGTTTCAATCGGGACCCGGTTTTGTTATATCGGAAACGGTGCCCCGAAAAAAAATAAAAATAAATACAATGTTAAAAAGGAAATTAAGATTATCACAATAATGTAGCGGAATTCAAATAAAAACGGGGCAATTGATATCATTTACTTGGTTATTTTCGAGAAATTCATGGTTCGTTACTTCGTTTGACAGTCAGAAATTGAACAGGAAGTGCAAAATTGCTAGTCATTTGAACGATATTGTCGGCGGATGTGCACACAGTGTTAGTCCGATACTCCAGGGGAGTTGTCTGATGGATCTTTGTATGATCCAGCTGATAAGCCAGTGCATTCAAAAAGTAGCTCAAAATACGTTTTTTGGTCATTTGCACCATTTAAAAATGTTTTGATATTCTACTTACATGATGTCATGGCGTTTGATAGCTGAACAGAAACAAAAATGAGCCCCAAAACAATGAAAACAATTACGCAAAATATCGATAAAAACCGACTACATCGCTGCTATTCGCTCGTATACTTTGTGTGCAAACGTATGGCCTGGGATGAATTAACATAGTTCCACCGGCCGGCGGATGAATCTCGCGTAAGAAAAAAGGACCCGTAACTTGCACGCAAAGTATACGAGCGATATGCATGAAACAGCGGCCCGAAAACTTGCTGCATGCTGTAGCTCAATTCATCAACCTTCGATCCTGACGATCACGAATGTTCCTTGGAAATTTATCGATAATTCAGCACAGTTTTTTTCATTGTTTTGGGGGTGATTTTTTATTCTGTTCAGCTTTCAAATGCCATGTTATCATGTAAGTAGACTACCAAAATGGTGTTGATTGCGAAAAGGCTAATTTATAGCCACTTTTTGAGGGCAGTGGCTCACAGTCACAAGCGATCGTTTCCCCCCGACTAGCGGGCTAAGTTTCTGTGAACCGCGTTGCGATGGGCAATGGTGAACAAACGATCAATTTACTTCGAAAAAAAATACTTTTCATGCGAAACTGAGTTAATTCTGGATAGTCTGTAACTATTTTCCTGTAAAGATTGATATGTAAATCCATAAAAGCCTCAGTATTTATAATGTTATTTGCATATAAAAAGAGCAATATGAGCCTCAAACAGTGCATTTTTGCCGATGCGTGCACGATTGCGTGATTTTACCGGTCCGAGTTTCGACGGTAAAAATTTATCGGGATACCGGTTCCCGACCGGTAAAAGTTTATCGGGACCCGGTTCCGACAATTACCGACATGACTCAGCCTTAGTTTGCTTTATCTGGTAGAGCTAACTTTGGTACACTAAACTTCTACACAGAATTTTGAAATTTTTCTCCATTCATTAATTATGGTAATTTTTAATTTTTAAATTTTTAAATTTTTAAATTTTTAATATTTTTTCCCCCATGTCCCTTCCGGGGCGTCAAATTTATATTTTTTTCACTCTAATTTAAAATTTTTTTTTTTTATGGGATTCCAGGGCATCAAATTTTTATTTTTTGACCAGTTGAAAAGTGTACTGGTACATGAAATTTGCGATATTTGATGTTGCGAGATGGCGGATGAGCGCTACGTCATTGACGTTCTGGTTGTTATTACAGTTGCATGAGTGACTTTGAACATTACACAAGTACACATACATGTACATGTATGTCATGTTTTATGTTCAAATTAATAAACAAATTCTATCAAATATAGTAAAATCTGTGTATATTGACCACCTACATGTACATGTCCAAGGGTAACAAGAACATACCAAGTGCTGCAGACAGGTGACCTGATCTGACTGGTTCTATAATATCATTTTCTCTCAGGGGATTTTCATGTACATGTGTATGTCCTTGTATAATTTCACATCAAATATCCGGAATCTGCTATGAATATCATTGAGGAAAGAGTGGATTTCATCTGATATGACTGACTTCTCAAATTTATGAACCATTGCCAGGTGACTCACATGCCAGTAATTATTGTGAAGAACTTGTATTCTCAGTCAATTAAGTTTTATACATGATCCGCATCTTATAATTTCACATAAAATATCCTGAATCCGCTATGAATGGCGTTCGGGAAAGAGTGGATTTCATCTGTTATATGATTGACTTCTCAAATTTATGAAGCTCTGCCAAGTGACTCACATGCAAGTAATTGAGAATTTCATTGTGAAGTTCTATTCTCAGTGAATGAAGTTAACGAATGCCAAGTGCAGTGGGGGAACATTGTGAACATGCTGTGACATCACATTATTACCCTTTTTACACTCTACACACGTGTATAAATGGGGACCCGGTAGGAGGTGGAAGCCTTCTTGTGAATGATCTTCTCAATACCCAAGAGTCCCTTGGAAGGAACACTCCCCAGGGTTAATAATACTGTAAAGCGCTTAGAGATGATATACATTAGGCGCTTATAAATCAAACCTATTATTATTATTATTATTACATCCATGGTTTCTAAGAATGTAGTCTTGGGCACACTTTGTATTTTCCATCAATGATGTTTGATTTTGTTAAGTCTTGACTGTTGGGATTTTGTCATTCTTATTTTTAAGGAGTTGAGTTTGAGTTTGAGTTTGATGTTTTATTATCCAAATAAAAAGTACATCAATATAACAATCAAATGTCAATGTGTAACAAATTTATATTAAAAGGATAATTGGGACCAGAAAATAGCATTAAATGCTAATCGTGTCTGGTACCATTAACACACATAAGTAGCGTAGCAATGAGAATATCATAAATAATGAATAACTGTTGAATACATACTTAAACTACAAGCTATTCTACATCTAAGCTAATATAAGTTCTGTGATTAAATGCAAATATTTGGTATTTAACACTAAATAAAAAGATAAAGGATTATATAACGACATATTTACAAAAAGGCAAGAACCTCGGTTAAAAGTTCAAAACAATTATTCTATTAACATTTGTGATATTAGAGTTTTACGAAAGCAAGACACTGATGCTTTCTCCCGTACAGATAGTGGTAAATCATTGCAAAAGCATGTGCCTCTGAATGACACTGAAAATTTACCCTGCGTAGTCCTTACTTTAGGCACACTCAACTTCTTACTTTCCCTTTGTCTTGTCTCATATTGGTGCTCTATAAAACAGCAATACTGAATTAGAGACAGAGGCAATTTATCATTTAATAATTGATACATACAAACACAAATAGATAGTTTATGGAGTTGATACACATTCAATAATTGTAACTCCTGAAATATAGGTTTTGAATGAGTCCTAATTGGACTAAATGTTATGACTCTTAGTGCCATCTTTTGGCTTAATAATAAACACTTCATGTGTATTTCATAGTTACTTCCCCAAACCTCAATTCCATATGTCATGTGTGGTTGGATTAATGTTTTATACAATAACAATAAAATATACCTTGGCACAAACTGTCTTAATCTATATAAAACACCAACCTTTTTCCTAATACACTTATTAACCCTTTCTATATGAGGTTTCCACGTCAAGTGTAAATATTAATCTAGCCAATTCGGTGTGGAATGTATTTCATCAGCGACATCTAGGTTTCTTATGACTTGGTACCCAAACATGCCCCTGAAATGTGCCTTTTCACCTAGTATATTTCACAAAATCTATAGATGTGCACTAAAAAGTTGCCTTTCTGAACATTTGTACTCTGGTAATCCCTAAAAATACATTTTGCCATGGCTAGTATGCTCCCCAGGTAGTTGAGAAAGTACTAATATCATTGTGTGGGGTTTGATGACCATCCTTTAGTTATAATAGCTCCATGTAATATGTGTGCTCTATGGGACGCCATTATTATTATTATTTTCACCTACCGCATATCACAAAATCCTTCGACATTGTAATCTAAGCGTCTAGAATAATCGGGAATAATGAGATAAAATGCATGTTGTAATATACATACATGTACATGTGACCTGTATTAGAACTGTGTATACAGCAGTCAGTGACGGAAGCACACAAGTTCATAAATAATGACACGGTTCATGGGCCCATTGTCAGCTAGTCATTAATCATAATTCCATTTCAATACTTTATATGTTAAATTGTGCAAGTATTTTTCTAACATTCCTTTCTTTTTGTGGGTTTTTAGGACTACCGTAGGCGTTCTGTCTGCGTTCTTGGATGCATTCCAGCGCCTAGCAGATGCAGCAACTAACACGAGAGGTAAGGATCGAAGAACTTTGGTGACCTTGTACCTGTACATTAATCCTAACTGTCAAAGCATAGTCTTTACGAACATGGATCATTTTTCCGTCTTAAGTGCGCGAAGAAGAAGCGTCTGTAGAAGTTTCCATTTAATATTCATAAAACGGGAGACAATGACACAATTGGTGTACGATAAACATGTGTTTACGAGTTGTTGACGACAGTAAAATGGCCCAAATAAAGCGCTTGTCAGACGAAAGCAGTCTCACTGAATTGTTTTCTGTTGAATTATGGCAGTAGGTAAATGCAGGTGTGCAGCTTTTCAGGATTATGCCAAGAGTGCACATGACATATTACAATTCTGTTTTTCCTTTTAAAAATTCAAACATCGTAGCTGGTCCATGGGTTCATTCAGAGTAAACATGTATGTTTCTAAAAAATAAAGACAACTGGAAACTCTAGGCAATACATTTCTTTCATCAAAAGAGAGAACAATAAGAGCAAGGAAGAGAGAGAGAGAGAGTAAGCAAAAGAAAATTAAACTCCATATAAAAGGTCCTTGATCCCCTTTCTAATTATGAATTTTTTTTTCACAATTCATAATTCTAATTCTATAATCATGATATCATATTTTCTTTCTTAGCTTGTTTAAGAAGTTTGTAGGAAAGGTATTTAAATTCTCCTGATATTTTAAAGATGTTTACCCTGCCCCTCTGATAAATTATTTTACAATAAATTGTGGATTAATGTATCTATAATTTCATGCTGATAATACAATCAATACTCCTCATCATACTTTAAATTAAAATGGGTGCTGAATACCAGATACCCTCTTGTTTATTCTCTGACTTTTTAAAGTGAAGTTTATCCATCCTTCTTGCTATATTCAATTGTAACATTGTTGAACAAGGGAGGGGCTTTTCTTGCATTTGAATGTATAGTTTACTCTTCCCAGGTAATGTTACATTTCTATTATATGCAATGGTGTTGTTGCAGAAAATTAAAAAAGATGAGACCTTTTCGCTAAGTTATGATTCAATTGTACTACCGATGAACAAAAGATGAGTTTTTTCTTGCATTCAAATCATTAACTGTTCCCAGGAAATTTTACAATTCTAACTTCTAAGTGTACATACAAGGTTGAGCTTTTCTTGTATTTGAATAGTTAACTCTTCCCAGGTAATTTTACATTTCTGTGTGTATTAATATAAGGGTGGGGAAAAAATGAAAAAGAGAAGAACCATATTTTGTGACAGGTAGCCTTGGAATTGAATCCACTTTGTGGTGACTGCGGTGATAGTAAAGTTCCAATATGATCCACTGTCAGCCTGCATGTGCCCCAAGGTGTTGCAGTAGGTGTATGAGTGTATGAAATCAGTGTAGTGAAATGCTATCTGCACCAATTCACACCTGAATTAACACCCGAAAGTTGCAAAAAAACTTAACTCATTGGAGAGTCAGACCAGTATATTTTGAGCTGTACAATAAAAATGCAAAATTTGCTCTTGAAACAGAAGCCTGTATTGAGATTTCAGGAGTCTCCATGTCATCCTTTTCCCTAGGTAGCTCTATTTATATAACAACATCATGCTGAGCTAAATCCCACCTGAATGAACATTGCCACGCAAAAATGGTGTGATTTTTAAAAACACAATACTGGGCTCCAGTGACAACATTACAGGGGGGCTTGGGCAATTTTGGCCCCAAAATGCTTAATCGAACCCTTACAAAAGAGCCCCTGCAAATTTGCAAACTGAACTTTCATGCAGGCATGCTTGAAAAGTAGCCCCCTGACAAAATGAATGTTAATTTTCCCCTGCTGATCTCTATATTACATTATATTTACCGAAGTCTTTTAATTTTTCTCTTTGTGATTTATAATGAGCTACTGTAAGAAACAACTACATGTATCAAACACTATCAATTACATTGTGAACACATATGTGTAGAAAAAATGTTTCTCTAGTTTTTCATGAATAATGTGTGCATACACATCCCGCCATAGATACAGTTTGTACATTTATCTGACTACTGTACCTAGTACCTCCTTTATCCGACCATATGTATACTTGTACGTTACTACTACTATATAGTGGTAGAGTGGTGTGTGCCATGTTGAATTACCTGGCTGGAGCTGAGCTAGGCAAATTGCTCGTATGGTCTCATTTTGCATTTTTCATTAGCCCAGTCTCATCTAATTAATTTGTTATTCTCTTTAGAGATTACCGGAGGGGTTATTTGTATGGCATAAACTCCAGAGAGAGTTCACTTATGCCCAGATACAATGCACATTAGATAGATGAAGGTCACATTTATTATGCAACAAAGCCATGTTTGCATGCATGTTATGTTTGTTTGTACTTTCACAATTTCATGTTAAAATTGATGCACTGATGACATTATCATGTAAGGTATAACATGAATGATGTATTCAAACAATTGATTACACCAGGGGATTATATGTATGGTGTAAAACCTGCGCGAGCCCACTTCCATCCAGGTACATTATATTGAGGAAGGTCACATTTATTATGATATGAAGCCATGATTGCATGCATGTTATGTTTTTGTACTTATACAATTTCATGTTAAAATTGATGCACTGATTATTACAGTAGGTAGATGACTTTATCATCATGTAAGGTAAAACATGAATGATGTACCGTAAAACTCCGTGTATAAGGCGCACTTTTTTCCGTCGGAAAAAATTTCAAAGTCGGGGGTGCGCCTTATACACAGGTACAGCAAAAAAAAAAAAAAAAAAAAAAAAAAAAAAAAAAAAAATATTATAGAATTTTTTTTGGGGACACCCTCTAGTCATGTTCAATGCATATAACACTGGTCTAGTGCATGACAAGAGCTTGCTATCTGTTGTAGCATTCAGCAAGATATACCTTTTTTCTCACAATAAAAATGTTGGTTACAGATGTAAAAATTGCAAGTTTATTGAGCAAATTACTGCTGTTAATGAATATTCATACATTCGTGAGCAGCAGTAGTCATTATATATGCAATTATCTAACCAGTGGTTATAATTTTGCTCACAATTGAAAATAGTTAAATAGTTAAAGTTATTTAAGTTAGAAAATTGCACTATATTTGATGACTATAAGTGCTTATGAATATTCATGAATATATGAATATGAATATTCATGAGCACCAGTGTTATTGCTCAATGTGTGCAATTTTTGTGCTAACCACTATTTTGTATGTGAAAAAAAGTATATGATGATGAAAGCTACAATTGACATTAAGCCCTTGATATGCCCTAGACCAGCGATGTAAGTGTTCCAACATGACTACAGGGTGTCCCAAAAAAAAATTTTTTTTTTTTTTTTTTTTTAGAAAGTTGGGGGTGCGCCTTATACACGAGTGCGCCTTATACACGGAGTTTTACGGTACTTAAATCAAGAAGAAGAAAAAATTGATTACATTACACCATCATGCAGGGAATAATTTTCCTGGTATCGCATCGCAATTTGCTCTGCATTTTTGCATGACTGCTATACAAAATATCTTTTGTGTAGCAGTTTTCTTCCATACAAGTGTACAGAATTTAATTTGAAATATTTATCCATCGGCTGAAATTGCTAATCAAATTTGAGGAGGAAAATTATTCCCTGTCATGCAAAGAAAACATGGAAGATAAATTCAAACATAAAACATCAGAATGTACATGTATTTAAGAAGGAATTGATGTTGGTAACCAAATAACATCACATAATATTGATGCACTGCTTTGCTGTATGATTAGATAATGAACAATATGCAACCATGTTGTGCAATGCTAACAAAGATAAAACACGTAAACATATTGTTGAAGGAATTTAAGAATATAATAACATTAGAATACAAAGAAGTACAGTGCTTATAAATCTAAGTAATTATAAAAACATGACGTGCTGAATGGGAGTGAAGGAGAGGGGAAGGATGGAAATGAGAAATAACACTCACAATACCCTACAACCTCACAGCTTCATTGCATGGAGATTATTGGAAATTGTAATTAAACTGAGTGCTTAGACTGAATGCAACCATGAGAATTTGATTTAAATATTTAATTTAAATCCCCATGAACTAGTAATAATACATTACTTTTCTGTGCATACATACATTACCTTCTCCTCTTTATGACTGCATGTACTGTACACAATGTATTTTTTACACAAACAGTTTGATACGCCCACAAATGTGAAAGATCATGGCTGGATAACAAAGGATAAATGTACAGTCTGTTTCATGATCAATGTTGCCTGTAATATGATTTTGGGATTATGTTGGTGGTGTGTATGTCTGTGTGTGTTTGTGTGTGTGTGTTTGTTTGTGTATGCATATGTTTGTTTGTTATTTTGTTGTTGGGAGGGGGGGGGGGGGGGGTGGGTGGGGTTGTAGTTTGGTAGAAGTGTACATAGATCTCAACTAGATACCTGAATGTAGGTTGGGGGGGGGGGGGGGGGGGTCAGGAAAAATGTAAAATTAATTATTCGAGGGCTACTTGTCAAGCTCACCTGCATGGAAATTTGTTAAGCATTGAACTCTATGTAAATTTAGAGGGCTCTTTCATGATTTGGGGGGCTTTTTTGGCATTTGGGGAGCTAAATTGCCCTGGGCACCCATGTTTTTGTGTTAACTGGTAGGGAGGTACATGTAGGTACATAGGTATATGTAGGAATAGGATGATGCTGTAGAGAAGACTAGAAGTGCACACAGAAGTTCATGGGAACTGGGCATATGGGAGAGACTTGAGCAAAGAAATAAAGAGAGGGAGATCTTGAGCAACGCTGTTAATCTCGTCACATGGAACTTTGAAGCCAAACAAATCTGGTACATCTCTTGGTGTAGCTTTGAAAAAGAAGTTGAAGTTGGGATCGGATGTGGAGTTGTGGGAGGGGAGGTACATTGTAGGTTTCAAAGAGGACTATAAGTGCACAAAGAAGCCCAAAGTTCATGGCAATGGATGGGTGGGTGGGGCGAACTTATGCACACAGAGGGGAACCCTGTGTATCTCATCACATGGAAACTTTGAAGCCAAACAAATCTGGTAGATCGCTGGTGTAACTGTGAACTAGATACCGTTCTTGGAGCGAGTGCAGTGCGGGGAAATTCCTGTCATACTGACTTGAAAGCCGACATGACTTCACCAGATGCCTTTCCGTTCCCATGGTCCATGCTAGACCAAACACAACATCTTCTTTGCTCCCTGTCCCCCTACCTCCTTCCATCTTGCATTGAACTCCACCCTGGGAATTTATGGGGCTCCCTAATGATTTTCAGAGCTCCTTTGTGGCATTTTGGGTACTAAATTGTCCTAAAACCCCATGCAATTTTTCATGTATATTTTCCTCACTGCATCCTTCACTTCAACAAACAAACAAAAACTTGGAAAGATTTCTGCATGTGGTGCTGTCACTTTGTTCATGCCCCCCCCCCCCCCCCCCCCCCCCTCCCAATGGCATCAAACCCACCCCAAAGAGATACCCGCATGCGAAGGAGCTGCTTTGTTGTCAAGCCCAATTTAGGCTCGAATCGGATTGATGAGAGCTGGAAAGTAACTTTGTTCTGCGAGTAGATTTTATGAGCATAATGACTGCTCTGATTCGATAGGCCTGCACTTCTCAATTTGTCCTGTTCGTTTTGATTTGTCCAACTAGGTTTGTACGATTCACTTTTATTGATTAAATGATTTAAAGATTGGCATCACTTTAACGTCATTGTTATTGGGTTTAGTTAAAGACATAATATGGTAATCTGTCTGCAGACATCCAAATGTACATATATATGGTTTGTCCTGTTTTGTTTTGATTTATCCAACCAGGTTTGTACTTCTTAAATTTGCAGAGATAAGCAGAAATTTACTTAATCTTTATTATACATGAGTATACATTACATGTATGGTAATCTGTCTGCAGACATCCAAATGTAAATATGAGGGTTTACTGTGCTCCAAGAAATTTAATGACTGTTATTTGCACACCCTTTTAGTACACAATAAGAGCATATTATCAGACTATTTAGGGAGGTTTAACACATCAAAATACAATATGATTTTCAGTGTTTAACCCATTGGCTATGAGATATTGCAGCCACAGACTAAGTAATATGTGTTATACCAGGTCCCAGTAGTGAAGAGATTAGATTAAAGATAATATTTAATATATTATTTTCTTTCATGGACATTTCTTCCAGAACATCTTCCTGCAGTGATTTGTATTCATTTCATGCAGTGTACTTACTAGTTTTTACTACTTCAATACAGAAAGATCAATGTTGATTCTGAAAACATACAATGCATCATTTGTGTGCGTGCTCCATTTGCACGCGCCTACTGATGCACTTTTGTTCGCAAATTGATTCAATAAGAGAGCATGGTCGCTGTTCTGTTGGAACCCAATCGAGAGTTAATTTCATTTTTCAATGGGATATATGTATGAATGCACACAGGAGCCCCATAATGCACATATGATTTGTTTGCGTGTTAATGCATAATACATGTGGGAACTTGGAACACACATTGTAGTGTTTAGCAGTATGTATCTTTGTGCTATAAATCCCCAAATTAAGATTCATCTTTGTTTTACTGGAGCTCTTCAACATGAAACATAATTTTTCAATTATTATAAATGCAGTCTCTAATTCACTTTGCATTTTCCACCAGAATTTATTATTACATTAATAATGAATATTCCTTATTGATGAAAACAATGTATTTTGTTGAGCACACACCATTATGTATGAATGGTCAGACCATGCAATGCATGCACAATACTATCTTGCTAAATGGTCACATCAATTTTAATTATTGTGTAGCGCATGCCATAACAATAAAATACAGCGGTCAAAGGTCAGTTAAGAGGGCTTGTTAAATATGGAGGCAGATGTCCATTACACATAGTCCACATTCAAATTGAACACGGATTATCTACCTGTACAGGTGCACTTAATTATTTGACAATTATTCTCACCCTTAATTATTACATAACTGACAACTATTTAAAGTTCATTGAATAGAGGTGATAATGACAGGGTCATCAATGCAGGATGGACAGTTCAGTATCCTTGGACATTTTTTGTTTTTGTAGCTCCTATTTATTTTTGGATGGTATTTATATTAGCACTAGAACAATGCCCTGTTACAAATAGTCTTTGTAAGAAGATATACACGTTTTTTCAGTATAAATGCCTTTCTGTTTGTTTGTTTTTTGGCAGATTGTTTCAGGTCATATTTTAAAATGTCCGTACTTGAACAATCATGACATTTAAGGCCAGGGCTGATATGGGGTCTTTCTTGGGGAATATGAATCAAACTACACATGTTCATTATGCAATGCTAGAAATTAACTTGTTTGCCTTGTGGCCCAGTTGGGGAAGTAAAAAAACGATTTAACAAATCTAGTGGCAGAAACCTGAATCTGGTAGCCCCAAACAAAGAAAAACATCACAAATTCTCTTCTATTTGGTTTCCTATTAAGGCCAGTAGAATTAAGCATCAATACATTTTGGTGGCCCGAAGCTAATTTTTAGTGGCCAATGGGCCCTACGCTTAAATTTCAAGCCCTGTGTACTGTAGCAATATTGTTGGTTTTGAGATTGCATATTGGATTCAAGTTCATTACTGATCACTACCTTGCTTTATAAGTCTAATTTCGTGCCCTGCACACTTTAATAGCATTGTTGGTTTTGAGATTGCATATTGCATTCAAGTTCATTACTGATGACCAGAAATTGACCACCTTGCTCTAATACTTCCACCAAATTAACTTGTAAGCCAACAACGTGACTCGTTCAATATTACCATGATGTTAATATGCTGCGCTATGTTTACACGCCTCTCCACGAACCCCTGATGAGTAATTAACGTTTCCTCCACCTTCCAAGGCCATCCCATGATTCCAACTTAACACCTTGACATACATTATGAATAATGGTCTGCATGTATGTGACATTAATGTTAACAGTATCACATTGTAAGCCATGTGGCTATCCAGGCTGTTCCCCGTTTTTGATGTAAATTGCAGCTTGATCTACACCCATATGGTCTATTTCTAATCCCATTTCATCTACACGTATCTTTGAAATTGGATTACAAAGGTTAAGGATTAGACAAACTGGATTAGAGTTTAGGAACTTAAGGTTAAGAATTTTTTTTGTTAAGGTTAAGGGTCGAGGGTCACGATTGGAGTTGGAGAAATCAACATTTCTGGCAACATGTATTGTAGTAGACCTTACATGTATGAGACATAAATCAAACGGGTATAGACCGGGTGATCACAAGACCATTTTGTCTTCACCATGCTCGTGTACGGATGCTACAACATCGTATACCTCAAAGGTTGGTAACTATCCATAGCGAGAGTGCATGCATTAGTTTGTTCTAGGCTTTCAAAGCTGTTAGTCTAACGCCCTTAATATCCGCCCTCGCTCATTAAATTGGCATGGTCGGCTGCTCTGGACCCTAATATTTCACGATGAACAAAGTGGATGGGTACGTTCGTCGGCGCATCTCTCTCTCCAACCATGCTCGCCCCGCCAAGGCGGTTGAGAAGAGCAAATTAGCGCGGGATGGAATTGATTGATATGATATTGGCAATATGTCACCATATTTACGCATTGCTTTCCATTATTTTGTAGTAGCAGTATAGTGGTGGTGAGGTATGTGTGTGTGTGTGTGTGGGAGGGGGGGGGGGGGGGACATGGGTAAGGGCACATGCCCCCTCCCAATAATTTGATTAAAGCAATACAAAATTACCACAAGGGTAACAAATAAAGTAATGCATTAAGTGTCACCCCAAGTGGTAAGACCACAATAAATATTGGGATATTGGTGGAAGGGGGGGGGTGGTTAGGGTTAAAATTGGTAAAGTGAGAACTGGCGGGGGGGGGGGGGGGGGGGGAAAGATTACGAGCATTGTCATGTGCTGCAGATCAATCCTAATCACGGACCGCTGTCTGAGCGTATGCCACGCGATATGGATGAAAAAATGAATCTATATTCAGCGCAGACAATTTTCTTGATTAGGCTAAAATTATGAATTCTTTTGGCTTTAAGTACCCACAGCTTCTGTTGGTTATTATAATGGTGGGCATATGGGCATTGTAGTCAAACTAAAGTACTGCACTTGAATCACTGCCTTCGG